>WEDG01004717.1:0-21402 GCA_017591395.1 Schistocephalus solidus | reverse complement strand
ACAGGATAGAACCGCTAGTCAGAACCCACTTCCGATGTGTCCAAAGAAACGGCAGCGACGACAGTGGGAAGAAGAAGGAGATGGAATACTTACATGCCCTTTTTACAGCCAACGGTTATCCAAAGTCCTTCATCCGCAAATGCCTCGGGAAGCCTCATTTTGAGTGGTCGAACGAAGAAAAGCCAAAGTTTTGGCTCACAATTCCCTATGTGAGGAACATTTCACAGGCGACTGCGAGAATCCTAAAACCTTTTGGGATTGACGTGGCTCATAAACCAGAATGCACTATTAGACAGCAAGTCATGAAGCCCAAAGACCCGCTACCAGTAACAGAACAATCAGCATCGGTCTACAGCATAACATGCCAAGATTGAGTAGCAAGGTATGTTGGTGAAACGGGCAAGCGCCTATGCACAAGGTTGCATGAAAACCGACTTGCAATCAACCGCAAAGACAAGTTGTCTTTGGTTTATTGTCACGCACAACAGCTGAACCACGATTTCGCCTGTGAGAAAACGAGGGTGATTGGCCGAACCAATGAGAAGATGGCCAGACTGGTGCTCGAGAGGTGGTCCTCGACTGGCACACTCGACCGAACTATAGACTTACATCCCGCCTACCAAGCGCTTCGTACAAGGCTCGGATCTGTCCGGCCAGGAACAAAAAGGCAAACGAGCACATGGAACCGAGAGCCCACGCTCACGGAAAAGCAGGGTGACGGCCGAAAGTTACATGACCAAAGTCAAACACTGCCTCACCAATGTGCCCGTAAAACGGAGAACAACTCATGAGAGCAGCAACGACTGATCAAAGCGCTGATTGACGTGGAGGAGGCCAAAAGGCACGCTGCCTTGCCTAAACCTACGACGGCTCCAAAGGGGACAGAGGTCACGCGAGCCCGGCGGCGTTCAACCTCAGGGAGGTCTAAGGAAGTCAGCAGCGAACGAACAGGTCAAAGTTCAAGCGTCCACCATGGATCTAATACGAGGCACGCGGCAAGACTGACTAACTCAAGACCACCAGGAGCAGCACGCACCACACGCTGATGATGGAAGCAAGAAGGCTTTCGCAACGACAGTACAAATACAATTTGGTCCACGAACTCGCCCCCATTTCTTCTTCTTCTTCTTCTTCTTCTTCTTCTTCAGGAGATGATGAACGCAATAAGATATCGGGATCTCGACGATTTGCGCATATATATATATATATATATATATATATATATATCAAGGCAGGAGGACGGAACCCTCCAGACCGGCGTGTTCCGAAAAGTGACAAACAAGGAGAAAATTCTTCCCTACAACAGCAATCACCCCCTATCGATTTAACGCAGTTGCGTCCGATCGCTTTTTAGCCGAATCCAGACACACTGCAGCACAGAGGCTGAGAAGCTGCGAGAACTTAAAACCCTATGGTGCCTCTTTCTATCGCCAGTAAATATCCACGCAGCTTCATAAACAAATGCTTATACCAAAGATTGAAAGTGAGCCTAAACAAAGACCTGAAACCTTCCATGTCTTGCCCTATGTGAGGAACGTCTCAGAAGCCACTGAGCGCGTTTAAAGACCGCTAAACGTAGGCTTTGGAAACCGGCCGGAGGCCACCATCCGTCGATTAGTCTTGCAACCAAAGGGCCAACTACCACCCGCAGACACCTGAGGCGTTATTTACCGTGTCAAATGTCTAGTCTGCTCGGCCAACTACTGCGGCATGACCGACAAACGACTGAGCACGCGCATGCACGAGCTCACTTTGGCCGTAAGGCAAAAGGATATTCGATCACACGTCGCCATGCATAGTCTAGAAAACAACCACCATTTCGATTTTGACGGGGCTCAAGTGCTCGGCCGAGCCGCAAACAGACTGGCGAGGGAAGTCATCGAAGCTTGGCAGTCAGACGCCAACTCTATCAACCGCAACATTGACCTACCCGTGCCCTATGAGGCCGTCAAGCACCATTGGCGCACGAGAGGAGGACCAATGAGAAAGGAGGCGGCTAGACCTATCGCAAGTGAGCACGAAAGACCTTTTTATACCATGTAGTTTCCCCTATGCTCTATCCCCGATGATGCGCTCGTGTATGAGTGTGAAACGTCAGAAAATTATATCTTCTACCCCAGAGATCGCCTTATCTTCTCCTTTCATTTTAACACCTGGGGTCCGTATTTTCTCCTATATCCATGAGAATTTCGGGCGCGAAGCGCTTCGCCGAGCACGACACTGGGAAATATTTTCCCGTAGACAAGGATCTACATGGGCACAATTAGCCTTTCTGCACGAATGCCTGAGGTCGGACATTATACCACGGAGTGTTTCTGTAAGACCACCAGCTAAAACGGATTTCGGTCGGGATGTCGCCAGGAGCTGCAGTCATCGCCTATTAAAAACCCTCATCAATGAATGCCACATTCGTCTACAAAAATACGGCAGGGAAATCGAACGGGAGAAAGCAGAATGTGCATCACGACTGGAGATGACAACACTGAAAAACTTAGAGCGCTGCATCACGAATAAGATGACTGAGGTCCGAGACAAGAAAAAGGCCCAAATTCTGAACAAAATGTGTAGCCTAAAACAAGCACAGGCACACGTACCTGAACAATTATCCGTCCATAATCTGTCATCTAAACAACTAACAGCTGATCAGATTAAAGTGCTTTAGCACGAATCCGGCTTCAACACAGGAGACGCACATAAGTGCATTTTATTGCCTCAATAGAAGCGACACTCTCAAAGACACAGACCACAGAAGACGCCAAGAACTCGATCCGCCAGCAAGTCGCCTCCCTCATCACATGCCACAGGCCACGCCGAACCATCCCTCCAGCCGAGGTAAAGGCCATTAGGGAATTAAGAAAGGACGAAGAAATTGTCATTGTTCCAGCGGACAAAGGACAGACGACTGTAATCTTGGACAAGTCAGAATACGTGGCAAAAGCTCAGGAGCTACTAAACGACAGTCAGTCATATAAGGTCGTCGAATCTGACCCTATGAAAACACTGGTAGGAAAAATCAATAAGAGTCTGAATCTAATGAGGAGCCAAAAGGCAATATCCGAAAACGCTTCGAGACAAATGAAACCACAGGATGCCGCCTTAGCGCGATTATACGGTTTGCCAAAAATCCACAAGTCGAATGTTCCCCTACAGCCCATCGTGGCGCTGAAAGGCACGCCTACCTACGGACTGGCTAAATAGCTCGCTAAGCATTTGAAGAAGCTGGTAGAGGGCTCAGAACACACAGCCGTATCCTCAACGCACTTCCTAGAAAAACTCCGAGGCATCAAAATCGCCCCCGACGAGATAATGGTGTCCTTTTAAGGCGTCTCCCTATTCACATCCATCCCAAAAGAATTGGCCATGAGAGTCGTCGATGAGTATCTGGACAGAAGGTACAACGATGAAGGAACACTTTTTAAAAGGGAACACGCAATGGAGTTACTGGACTACTGCCTTCGCACGTACTTCACGTTTAACGACTATGTTTATGAGCAAATCCAGGGAACCCCGATGGGATCACCGATCTCCGGCTACCTTGCGGAGGCCATCCTGCAAGAACTAGAAGCTCAGGTCTTCCAGATCTACAAACCGAAATTCTGGATGCGCTACGTGGACGACACCTTTGTTATCATACACCGAGAAGCCAAAGAAAAGGGGACGGAACCCTCCAGACTGGCGTGTTTCGAAGAGTGACAAACACGGAGAAAATTCTTCACTACAACAGCAATCACCCCCTGTCGATTAAACGCAGTTGCATTCGATCGCTTTTTAGCCGAATCCAGACACACTGCAGCACAGAGGCTGAGAAGCAGCGAGAACTTAATACCCTTATGGCGCCTCTTTCTCGCCAGTGGATATCCACCCAGCTTCGTAAACAAATGCTTATACCAAAGGCATACAAAGACCGTAGGTAAGCCTAAATAAAGACCTGAAAACTTCCATGTCTTGCCCTATGTGAGGAACGTCTCAGAAGCCACTGAGCGCGTGTTAAGACCGCTAAACGTAGGCGTTGGACACCGGCCGGAGGCCACCATCCGTCGATTAGTCATGCAACCAAAGGGCCGACTACCACTTGCAGACACCTGAGGCGTTATTTACCGTGTCAACTGTCTAGTCTGCTCTGCCAACTACTGCGGCATAACCGACAAACGACTGAGCACGCGCATGCACGACCTCACTTTGGCCGTAAGGCGAAAGGATATTCGATCACACGTCGCCATGCATAGTCTAGAAAACAACCACCAGTTCGATTTTGACGGGGCTCAAGTGCTCGGCCGAGCCGAAAACAGACTGGCGAGGGAAGTCATCGAAGCTTGGCAGTCAGACTGCGCAGTGTGTAGAGCGTTGAACGTCTGCCAAACAAGGTCACGAGTTCGAGGCTCTGGTGCTGCAGCGCCTGGGTTTGGGTATGGCTGGCTGATGACGGCTAATAAGCCAGAAATGGCCATTCCAGTCTCCCTTGTCTTTGTCGGTTATGTTATGCGCAGTGGGTAGAGCGTTGGACTGCTGCCCAACAAGGTCGCGAGTTCGAGGCTCGGGTGCCGCAGCGCCTGGGTTTGGGTATGGCCAGCTGATGACGGCTAATAAGCCAGAAATGGCCATTCCAGTCGCCCTTGTCTTTGTCGGTTATGTTATTCTGCCTATATACTTAGCTGCCTTACGGCTGCTGGCGGGGCTTGAGAGTAAGCTTCAAGGCACAACGGGACGAGTGAGCCCTGTAACCGATCGGTGAGCACCATACTACCACACGTGACCTTTGGTCATTGAGTGTAACACTCTACTATTGAGCCACGGGCCCGTTGTTTTGTCTGTTGCGATCGGGAATATGAATTATGATAGTGTGGGGTTCACCGATCTGGTTAAGGAACACGTATGTTTTGTTGTGCCTTGGAGCTCACTGTAGAGCCCTCGCGGGCAGTCACATTGCGACTTAAGGTATATCTTGATAAGGTGGAACCGACAAAGACAAGAGAAACCGGAATGGCCATTCCTGGCTTTTTAGCCGTCATCAGCCAGTCATACCCAATCCCAGGTATGGATCACCCGAGATTCGAACCCGCGACCTTTGGTCATTGAGTGTAACACTCTTCCATTTAGCCACGGGCCCGTTGCTTTATCGGTTGCGGTCGGGAATATGATGATAGTATGCGGCTCACCGATCTGTGTCACTAAAGCCCATTGGTGGTGTCGGAACGTTTAATTGCTGTCTGCAATGTGTGAGGTGGGGGTGGTCAAAAATGAGATTCGAAATGCCGCAAGGATTAGCAGTCGTTGCTAGGGGGTGGGTGCCCTTTAGTTAGTCGTGCACGTAACCCTTCGTAATGAGCGTATAGATCAACGTGGCGATTAATGCTAGTTGTACTAGAGTGCGAAGCTTCGAGGAATTCTCGAGCTTGTTTGGTGTTGGCCATGGCGATCACTTCGGTACCGTCCCAATTGAAGCGGTGATGCACTCAAGGGAGTGCACAAACACGAGTGATAAGGGGTCACGTTGGCAAACGGCTAGCTTATGTTTGTTGATGCGAGTCCAAAGACGTCGGCCTGTATAGCCAATGTAAACAGAAGGGCAGTTGGCGAACGGTATGCACGTTTCAGACATGCTTAAGCTCTGCCTTAAGAACTATTTTCAGCTCAATGGCAAATGCTATCAACAAGTTAAGGGCACCCCAATGGGCTCTCCAATATCGGAGATACTTGCCAAACTTGTCTAACAGCGACCAGAAGAAGGTGTCTTACAACGTTTCAAACCAAAGATGTGGCTCCGTACGTAGATGACACATTCGGTATCATGAAGACTTGCGACGTTGAGTAATTTCTCCAGAGTCTGCGTGGGGTCTTTCCGGCTCCAAACCCATCGTTTAGTTCGAAAAGTATAGTTTCTAAGTTAAAATTAGCATCTCCCTGCCCCAGTCTCCTCGGTACCGGTGATGTTCGAATTTACCTAAAGGCCAGTTGTGATAGCCGGTATGCATTTCGATCAATATCTCCATGCATACCAGACACGCAGTTACGTCTGACCGTGTGATCGATCCCTCGATCAGTTATATGGACATCCGCAATGGCAGTATGTCCACTTGTACCCTTTAGGGACGAATTCGGGAGCATCCACTTGCCTTTAATAAATACTGGCCAGATTCGTGCAGTTATATGGTGACTGAGTTAGTTATAGCATGCAAGTATTTGGGTGAATTGAACGGTGTCCCCATATTCACGCGAGGATAATTACTTACAATCAGAATCATATGTCAGGAGTGGAAATTGACAGAACTACGTTTGCGATAGAAGCAAGGAGACGAGTTGCAGGAAGCAGTTCACAAGAAGAAGCGATCGATGGAAAAAAAATAATATTGTCCGATGTTTTAGATTATCATTTGAACCCTTCATTAGAGAAAATCGCAGATAGATATATAGTAGGCATACTGAGTGCATTATTTGTAGGACTTAGCTGCGATGCAAGAAGTGATAACGACGTGAATCACGAGCTGCTCAAGTCATGGTTTTCAGACCCATAATCCATCAACAAGCACAACGACCTCCCACTCTCATATGTTGCGCTAAGTCTTCGCCTGAGCAGGGAAATCAGTCACGCGCGGAGGGTGCACGCCATTAAGAATTGCAGGTACAGCGAGCAAATTGGACGAGCAATGATCACGCCAAATTCCAGCACGGACGAGGAAAACGTGATCATTAGCGACTCGAACGCGGACTTACAATATATCCTCGCATGAACTAACCCTCCCCTCTCCTCCGGCGTTGCTTGTGAGAGCTACTAATTATAGTAGGCATGTGGTCACATAATAACTACGCACTATAATTTCTACACTACTTATGCCTTTACTACCCTGACCTGCGACTGTCTCAGCTGATGGGTTCAAACGAGAATCCGAAACGTTGGGTCAATAAATCTCTTCTCCAAATGGTCACATCTTGATATTTAGAACTACTTTTCTCCAGCTGTTTGCGTGTTTTACCTAACCTTTCAGGCATAAACAAATGTTTTGCCATGGATGGAATACTTAGTTTGGTTTTAATCTGCGAAAACCTCGTTGGCGTTGATGGGGGGTCCAAACTCGCGACATACCCAAGAAGATGCCAGATCAAACTCCGCCGGGGTAATAAAGTATTTTACTGACGGGCAGTCGGTCAAATTATTCAGATCCACAAAAGCATTATCTAAGTCAACCTTAGCTGGTAGCTTTGTGAATATTTTAGGAAGAACGACCGACACTGCAAGTGGGCACGCAACCTATTTCAAATGTGCAGAAGTTAATTACTTTAGTAGGTAACACGTTGGTTAGTTTTTTGAATTGCAGGCTTGTAAGTTTTGCCAGGGGTCGAGTGACCTCCGATTCCAAAGTTTGCTTCACAATCAAATAACCAATTAAATCACGAAAAATTTCCTGGCACTTCCGTTAACGCGTATTAATACTCGCATAATGGTCTTCCGGCCTACCCAATCGGATAAAAATATGCAATGTTCATTGACGAATATTCACCGATCTCTAACGGAACTCGCTCATCCCATTCTGCCTTGAGGTGCACTCTCGAGCCCCGCCAGTAGCCGCACAACAGCTCGTAATAGTAAAGGAAGATGCTCAATGCCTACAAAGATAAGGAGGACCATTTCTGGCTCATTAGCCGTCATCAGTCAGTCATACACAACCACAGGTGGTGCACCACCTTTTTGACAAGGTCTAACAATCTAGCGCAACCATCAATTTTGATCGCTGAGTAACACAGGTGGACAGAAGTTGCAAAGTCCAGTCAGTGAGCTTGGAAAAACTGCTAGTATATGGCGGTGCAAGTCATCTTTGCAGTTGCAGTACTGCTTGTCATTTTTGAGCCTCATTCGTTAGATCAACCTATGATGCCCTCTTCTACTTTACGCCGAAGAACTATTTTTACGCCAAAATCGCTTGATTTTTGAGCTCTCAAACACCATTTTCGTCGTGTCATTGGTCGACCGCTCCTATCTGGCATGTTTACTATACTCTTAAGATGCACATTCACGAAAACATTTAATATATATGTAATAATAATTTCCCAACTGGTACCCAACCAGGAAAAGCTGTTAGAAGACACCGCAAGTACTTCTAATGCCCAAAAGAACTCCCAGACACTCACAGAAAATAAGATTTTCGACTGAGAACGGCGAAAATGTTTCGATTTCGCATATTCTATGTTCGCCTAGAGCTGGGGCACAGCTGATTGACGACGGTAACTGAGACACAAATGGCTGTCCCAGTCTACCGTGCTTTTCAGCCATATATGACTGCCAATGAAATGCTGCATTTCCTAAAACCAAAGTCGTGAGTTCCATCCTGCACCGAGGGCAGCTCGCTCTATGTCACTCGAAGATTCTACGCACGCCTGAGAACTATAAACGACCGAGCAAATATCACAGCGCGAGATCAGAGTGTATAATATGTTGGTCATCATGTGCGCAATTACTATGCAGTGCCTTTTTATTTCGCCAGACACACATGCTAGATCGATCGTTGTAAACAGTGAGGTCCAGATCTGCCCACGACATGAGCGCATTTGGACCTAAGTGTGAACTGGTTTATATTGACCTGGACTTGTAACGAATCTTTCCTATTCTGCTCACCTATATTTCCTACTTGTCAATGAAAAGAAAAAGTCAAGCTAGGCAGAAGTGGGCGTGGGCACAGTGGCTAACAAAAATAAACACCCCTTCTACACGCACCACACACAATCCGTTCCCTAACTCAAAATATGCCACGATATACCCCAGGGCAACGCTCAAACGTCGCATGAGTTGAAGTACCTAAGGAATGAAAATACTAGGATGCCATTCTAGTCTGCCCCTCATCTTTCCGAAAGATCGATTGATCTGCTATGTTGCAACTTTACATGTTACTTAAGTAGCGGTGATAAATTCATAGGCATCTGACCGTCTTTTCTGAGGAGCTAAGCGTTGCGTTTGAGCTGGATCGATCTTACCCCCACCTCACCGGGAATTGAGGACCAGTGCACATCAGTGAAACGGCAGTTCGAGCGTCGTAAGCGACATCGAAGTATATTTGGTTCCTCAATGTGTGAACGCAACACGAATTACGCTCACGTGAGGCAGACTTGCGTGTCACACAGACGATGCAGTTTCCACAGCCTGCATCAGGATTTCACGAGAGCGTATGGGAGTCAAATTGTGGCCTTTCGCATCTCTGGTCATCTTGAATCTGTCTTGACACCGAGCCCAGATGGCGGAGTGAAAAATAGATTGAGGTTTATGCAGCGCAAGTCTACTATCCCTTGTATCCAGTTCAGGTCCCCGTCTTTGCACCCTCCTGATGTGGTAGACATAGTCTGAAACGACGGTTGAACTGTTAAGGTCAGAATACGAAAGAGCCCGTGGACCTGACTAGCAGTTTCCAGTCAGACAACGCATATTCACTGCCTGCACTCCGTCAGTTTGCAGCTATCTTAACCGAGAATTTTGGCACACTGTTATAAATTCAAGCGTGTTTCAACTGCGTTATAGAGAAGCTGAACTACCCAAAAACACACACATCGTATACTTATAAAACAGCCCTATTTACAGAGTGTAGTTTTCAAAGGCCGTTGGATAGAAGCTCGTTCAATAGCCGGCATCATGAAGTGACTGAAACAGCTTCCGATTATGCTGCAATATACTTAATCTTACACTCCTACTTAACTAATCTTTTCAAAACTAAAAACACATTCAAAATTTCTGTGGAGATTTTATGAGCTAGCAAACCTTCTGTTTGACCAAGTTTTGACACGCGCAAATGCGGTAGCAGTTATGAGTTTCCGCGCACCCAGCACAAAACCATGCGACACACTACAAGGTGTTTCTCTCGGTTCCACCAGTCCGGCCATGTGAGCTTTTAGCACAACCACCAGATCATTAGAAAGAAGGTGTGCCTCGTCTGAGTAGGATGCACACCAAAGGCAGGGTTTCAACGCAACTGCGCTCGACAGACAGGAAATGCAGCGACTATGGAGGTTCAACAACGGCGCTTGTTTGGCACGCCACTTACTGGCGCAAATGTGCAGGATTTGTTTTGTGTTTTGCTTTTCCGAACCCATGTATCGGTCAGAAAGTCTCATGATTTGAAAGCGCCTGTAAAGAACCCGCACAGTAGTAAACTATAAAATCACTCAGGCTGCCCACCATTGCAAAGTAAAAGCAGCTCACTGAAAGGAGACGAAGATGGATCGACGTTATTACTATGCCAAATTCCGGGAGTTAGCATAACTGGCATTCACTAAAAGTGGACTGTGCTGAGTAATAGAGAAGTTAAAAATCACCAAGTGCTTGCTCTATTCGCCAGAACTAGGATTAATAGAACCAGATTAAAATTAAAAATTAATTTTATTTCCGATGAGAACCAGTTTTTAAAATATGGCTACATTTTTAAAAATATAAACTTCAATTTTTGCAGCGCTCTAGCACCTAGCCAAACTACCCGACAGTTAGATGTTTGAAAGCAAATTCATTCATGGCGTGTCGAATGGAGAGGAGGCAGTAGCGAAGCGCATGACAGTGTAAAACTGGCCAAAAGTATTAATCACAAAGCTTAACGACCATTGGCACGCGCCACACACAATGTGGCGCCTGTATGAGGACTCTCTAAAGACTGAAGAGAGTTGAGTTAAGTGTACTTTTCTAAAATGTCCCAGTAAGAAAACACCCTGACAACTTCATTCTCGGTGCAAGTAATGAGCAAATCATCAATTCGATCGAGGCTCTCTCGATGGCTCTTTTGCTTTGAGTAAAAGACAATCCAATTGATCCTCACGATGTACCACTCATGGGCACGTTGGGAGCCTGCCAGAATGGTATTAAAAACAGGATTATATATAAATGCACTCTTGCACTATGCACTCTTCAGTTGCCATGCAAGCAGGATTGTCCTTAATAAAACCCCGTCCATATTAAAACTATTAGTCTTGGGCCTGATTGATGCAGTTCTAGCTCGCCACAAGGAAAATAAAACTGAGCAAAGGGGAGGTCTAATCGAGTATCAGAAACTTTGTTTATTATTCTGAACCTTCCAACTGCTGTAGGTTTCCGTCCTCTGAGATATCAGCGGTAACCAGTAAGGTTAGATAAACCAATCAATAATCAATGCAGCAAGTCTGGAGGTGCCTGCGCAGGGCTCCGGACGCCAGCACCAAATCGATTGATTGAGTTCCCATCCCGTTCCATTTTTTGCCGCTGCTACCTCTGAAGATGGACTCCTGCAGGAGTTTAAAGTTCAGCATGATAAAAAGTTTCCTGTGCTCGAACAGACTTCTCTTTTGTTAATGCAATCTCCTGGGACTCAAAACCACGTATTCATACGTGAAAATAAAACTGCACTGAGAGTACAATCTGAATTCCACTGTTGAGGTAGAATACTCGCTATGATTGCTAATAAAAGGCATACTTTGCAAATTTTCTTATGCAGGCAAGCGCATCAGTTGGGCTATACATGTCGCTTGCAGCCCACATTTGACTCACACTTTGATTGCTGCAAGTTCTTGTGTGAATGCAAAAAATTGACAATACTGACTGGTGGTAAGATCAGCGTGACCTAGTCATTCAAATGAAGGCAGTCATATAAGGGCGAAAAGTGGAAGTTAAGACTCTAGACCGCCGAGGCACGAAGTTCTATGAATATTTTGCGAAAAGTTTTATAAATCGCATTATATTGTCAAAGCACATGTTGTGTTTAATTGGATGGCCCACATTTTCTAGTTTCCGGAGTAAAAAATATAGTCAGTCTGGTATTCACGTTTTGTAGATACTGGCCTCGATGTAGCCGGACTGACATCAGAGTCTGTGAATACTGAAGTTAGCGCTTCTTGATTATTAATCATCGTCAGCTAGCCACTCGAGCTTTCAGCCCAAGTTCAGGGCAGCATTAAGCAACGCTGGACGTCGAACCGACTAAAAGCATCAAAAAATGAAAATATTCAGACACGAGGGAGGGTTTTAGAACGATATATCGTGTCTACAGGAGATAAATTAGTAATTTTATTATTACCGTTGAGCTGAGGTTCTACGATACTTACAGCAAAAAACAGTCAGCGACGCGACCAATCTCATGAAAATTAACAGAAATTTGTGCATGCCTTTTTCAATTATGAAAGATTGATTAAGTGAGATTGGAATATTCATTACCATGAGACGTAATATTACACCTGACGTGCCAGGCTGAGAGTATTTTAATTTAAAACTACTGACCGCTGTGCGGTTGCTGGCAGGGCTCAATAGTGAGCGTTCATCAACTTATACAGTCACTATTCCCGATCCAAACCGGCAAGACAACGAGCTGGTGCCTCAATGGTTAGAGCGTTGGACTTCTGACCAACAGGTCGCGGGTTCGAGCCCAGATGGGGTTGGGTATGACTGACGGATGACGGCTAATGAGTCAAAATGGCCATTCTAGTCTCCCTTGTCTTTACTGGCATTCTTCGTTTGTACTTCGTTTTACCATACTGCAAAACCCACACTCGGTAGAAAAAGGACTAAGTAATAAATAAGCAATGTTTCCTTTGGATTTTCTCTACCCCTCAAAATTCACCTATTTTGCCACATTACATGCTTAGGATATCCTTTCGTGTACTCATTTGATAATTAATCCCATCTTTTAAATTGAAACTTAAAGAAAAGGTACATTTCGGTTTGAAAATTTTTTCCAAGAATGGAATTCTTTAAGACCGTACAACGTCTATCCAAATGGCAGCGTCGCTGGCAATTCATTAATGCTCCTCATCTACATCCATCGCAGATTTTAAGGAACACTATATGTTATCTTCTGAATGCCACAGAGAAGTTTACGATTTCTCTTTCGTGGAAGGCATATGGTTTAATAGACTAAAAACTACAGACATGGAACAGCAGATAGGACTCTAAATTATTCGAAAATTTTTGAGCTTTATATAACCTTTATATAACCATATGAGTATAAAATTAGGCTACTTTTGGCTCCCTTTTCATAAAACATATTTGAAATCGCAGGGGCATCAAAAATCAACAGAAAACATAACTATTATCTGTGTAGTCATTTTCGAGTGAGTGTCACTCTGGCAGGTGGCCAAAAGACGTGCATTCAAAAGCTGGCATCCCTCACATCTAAAATATCACAGGATCGTGCCGCAAACTAATAAATTTTACAAACCCGCTGAATTAATGCTTTCTGACTGGAAAAGTACTTCAAACTTTTTGGTAAAACGTTCGTATGATCGGTCACCAGATGAATGCGCAGGACAACAGTTGTTAATACCTGATGCTCGTAAGGCTTGAACTTGGATTCAGAGAGTCGACGGACATTTTAAGTCAAACGCCCTTACCAGATATGTTGTAGGGATCAGGTATGTGAAGTCCCATGACGGGCGACCCTGTCTACAACACAGTACCAAATGCTTCGGCCTGGAGTTTGAACATAGGGTCAATAACCATCATCTGGCGTTGTGTTATTCCTGGCTGATGATGTCTAGCATACCAGAAATGTCCATTCCATTACTCCTAGTATTTTCCCTTCCATTACTCAGTCGCATTTTTATTTCCAACCAGATGCTTAAGGTAACAGTCGGAGTTAGGATAGAGAAGGAGTACGTTCTGCTTTAGCAACTCACCCATGCATGTTTCTGACATGAAAGACAGGCCCGATACTGGATGCCTGAGTGCAGTACTTGAAGAACTGGTCGATAAGAACGACCTTACAGTAGCGCCAACGCCGACCACGATGCCAGCGTCGTTGTGGTCGATGGGTCATCTGATCGTTCTCGACGTCAGCGAGTGTGGAGACGGTTTCTTGACTGCCAGCTTGGTGGCGTGTCCTGGAACGTATATCGTTCACCTCCTCGTTCACCAGCTTCTGCGGTTTGAGGACAACCAGATAGGAATCTTTGAGTACCAGCCAGCTGGGAGGGATTGAAAACGGGGAGGATGAAGAGGAATTAGTCAATGACTTTTTTTAACACCTTATCAGTATGGAAGGTGGGGCGAGCGTCTAAAATAAATTGGCTTTTCGGGGTTTTCAGGTAACCGCCGTGTAACATCATTTGCAACCATTACATATCACGCCAACAAAAATTCTGCCAACGTCTGCTAAAAACAAAACAGTGATTTTGGGTGAATATCTAGCGGCAAGCAGATACTGGTTGAGTCCTGTTTGTAATGCTCCGCGTGACGTGTTGGACATTTTTCGATTTATATGAAACTCGGGCTCCAAATATTATGACTAAAGACCAGTATTGAATGTCGATTACCACACTGCAGTCTACCTGCCTGGCATGCATTTAGTAGAATCTGAGACATGAACGATAGGTTTTGTTTGTCAACAGAGCCGTTCGTTGAGTCAATTTTAACGGTTGAGGCCTACTGGCGATCGAACAAAAATTAAATATTAACCTCTTTTGCCCACTATTACTGGCTTATTCAAATTTACTTTAAAATTGAGCATGAACAGTACAGAGCAAGTATATACGCTGCTCCAAATAACCTCGTCGATGGGTATCCTTCAGTCGACCACACGAAAAGCATGACCCTGATACTACAGACGCATTGCGTTAAGTTTCAGGAAGAGTACCCTCTCCGTATCCTAATGCTACCAGTAACCCTAAGTCAAACCTTAAACATAACCCTGATCTTATTCCTATTTCTAGCCTTGCGTTCTGCCAGTTACCTTACCTCAACCCTTATATCTCGAGAATATGGTGCAAAGCCGCCTTTTAAAGTGGCATCCTCATTTCCCTTATCTGTCGGGGTTAACCGTTACCCTAAATCAAACCTTAAACCTAACCCTTATTTTACTCCTAGCTTTCACCTTTACCTTGCGTAAGACCTGCCATTGGGGGGGGGGCTGTGATTGCGCGAAACGCCCGACAGAGTTAACCGCCTGTCTTCACTTGCTATACACGAATTGAGGGGCATAATCTGATAGAAGATGGAAGAGCTTCGTCAGTTTTACGTGGATGCATGGCGCAGCTAAGGTATGATCGGTTCAAAGGGGACCTTCAAGTAAACACTAGGCCATAAAGTAATAAGTCCAGCGCTGAAAACCTAACTCGAACCTTTAAATTCCCTCATTACGAAATTAGAGCGTATATTTTGAGTTCTACAGCTAAAACAGAAACTATTTGTGGAGTGGCGCTTAGTGATAAGCCCAGCATCTTGCAGTTGCACTAGGTGGTCAAAAAGGATCGCAAAACACTTGTTTGTAGCGTTACTAAAAGGAAACGTAGTTCTGAGATCGAACAACCGGTACCAGCCCGGACAGGGATACTGAAATACCCATTCCTACCACCTAGGTAACATCCTCAGGTGATAAATCAGCTAAAGTTCGTTGTGTACCCGTGAGGTCGATCATCGCCTCCAAGGACAGCTCGAAGCCAGTCCGGTCTACGTGAAAACTTTCTTTTCAAGATCCAAATTTACTTTTTAGCGTACAAATATTTTGATTGACATGCTGAGAGCAGGGTCGTAAGTGCATCTGCACGTCATGACCAGTTTTATCTCCGAGTGAGTGCAGTTGAGTTAGGTAAACAATTAAAAAACACTTCGAAAATTTAAATAACGCTAGCATTATGTTTTTTGCCGTAAGGCATGAAGTCTTCCTAAACGTTTGAGAGGGTTTGTCAAAGAGTTTCAAAAGTATCCCTTGTTCTTATCCAACTTAGTTTAGTTGATGAGATTTGACGGTAAGGGGCGCATCAGTTTATAAATGTGATAAGCCTATTATAAATGGACTAAATAGCGATCACTGAAATCCAGATTATCAACTCCTCACATACAGTTAAATCACGATCAAAATCATATGCTCCACTCTCGCTTGTAGTTTTAGGAAGTCCCTATGTTATATATTCTTGGCCGCTATTTGACTACCAGCAAGAGCTCTATATTGAGCCTCAGGCACAATGGGATGAGCGGGCCCCGTACACAAACCTTGAACACCTTTCCTAGAGTATTTAAAATTTTAAATTTAAATTTAAAAAATTTTAAATTTAATGTTAATTTTAATTTTTAATTTTAATTTTAATTTAATTTTAATTTAAAATTTAAAATTCTTGGCCGCTATTTGACTACCAGCTAGAGCCATTTGACTAACAGCTAGAGACTCAGGCACAATGGGATGAGCGGGCCCCGTACACAAATCTTGAACACCTTTCCTAGAGTATTTAAAATTCCCGATTGCATGCGATAGAATAACGGTCATGTGGCTCAGTGTTAATGCTGTAATCAATAACTGATGTTCTCCGACTATACTCTAAGATGATCCGAAACCTAGGTTTATTTATGGCTGGCTGGGTCAAAAGCCAGAAATTTCAATTCCAGTATCTTTTGTCATTTTCGGAACTCCCAGGAGTATACATAGGCGAAAATTAATGTTCAAATTCAAACAAGTCGGAAGACAGGTGGTTATAGCTAGTCTATTTTACATACACTTTGTCGGCGACAATCTAACAGACGAACGCAAGTACGAGGCATACACTAGAGCGCTCCCTTGGGTTCTCCTTTGAGTTCTCGCTCATCAGTGAAACTGTACATATACAATATTGATAGAATTTAAAACTGGCATCTCCGAACATGAATATAAAAAAACATTGTGAAGTTCAGTCATTATGTTTTCTGTCGGGCTGAAACCCTTATTCTGATAACCTGTTAGGAATCAGCAGGCAGCCTCGATTTTATATATATATATATATGAAATGGAACCGACAAAGACAAGGGAGACCGGAATGGCCATTTCTGGCTTTTTAGCCCTCATCAGCCAGTCATACCCAATCCCAAGTGTGGCACATCTGGGATTCGAACCCGCGACCTTTGGTATTTGAGTCAAACGCTCTACCATTCAGCAACCGGCTCGTTGTTTTGTCGGTTGTGATCAGGAATATGATGTTAGTGTGGGGCTCACCGATCTGCTTAAGGAACAAGTATGTTCCGTTGTGCCCTGGAGCTTAGACTAGAGCTCTCGCTGGCGGTCGCATTACGACATGTTGCATATGATAAAATGGAACCGACAAAGACAAGGGAGACCGGAATGGCCATTTCTGGATTATATGCCGTCATCAGCCAGTCATACCTAATCCCAAGTGCGGCACACCTGGAATTCGAACCCGCGACCTTTGGTATTTGAGTCGAACGCATACAATTGAGCCACGGGCTTGTTTTTTTGTCGGAACATACAGGTACCTTAAGCAAATCGGTGAGCCCCACACTATCACCATATTCCCGATCACAACCGACAAAACACCGAGCACGTTGCTCAATGGTAGAGCGTTTGACTCAAATGGCAAAGGTCGGTGGTTCGAATCCCAGGTGTGCCACACTTGAAATTGGGTATGACTGGCTGATGACAGCTAATAAGCCAGAAATGGCAATTCAGGTCTCCATTGTCTTTGTCGGTTACATTTCATCATATGCTTCACGTCGCTATGCGACCGCCTGCGAGATACTCTAGTCTGAGTTCAGGGCACAACGGAACATAAATGTTCCTTAAGCAGATCGGTGAGCCACACACTATCATCATATTCCCGATCGCAACCGACAAAAGCAACGAGCCCGTGGCTCAATGGAAAAACGTTCGACTCAAATACCAAAGGTCGAGGGTTCGAATCCCAGGTGTTCCACACTTGGGATTGGGTATGACTGGCTGATGACGGCTAATAAGCCAGAAATGGCCATTCCGGTCTCCCTTGTCTTTGTCGGTTCCACATTATCAACATATGCTACACGTCGCTATGCGACTGCCTGTGAGTACTCTAGTCTGAGTTCAGGGGCACAACGGAACATAAATGTTCCTTAAGCAGATCGGTGAGCCACACACTATCATCATATTCCCGATCGCAACCGACAAAAGCAACGAGCCCGTGGCTCAATGGTAGAGCGTTCGACTCAAATACCAAAGGTCGCGGGTTCGAATGCCCAGGTGTTCCACACTTGGGATTGGGTATGACTGGCTGATGACGGCTAATAAGCCAGAAATAGCCATTCAGTCTCCCTTGTCTTTGTCGGTTCCACATTATCAACATATGCTACACGTGTATGCGACTGCCTGTGAGTACTCTAGTCTGAGTTCCAGGGCACAACGGAACATAAAATGTTCATGGCGATCGGTGAGCCACACACTATCATCATATTCCCGATCGCAACCGACAAAGCAACGAGCCCGTGGCTCAATGGTAGAGCGTTCGACTCAAATACCAAAGGTCGCGGGTTCGAATCCCAGGTGTTCCACGCTTGGGATTGGGTATGACTGGCTGATGACGGCTAATAAGCCAGAAATGGCCATTCCGGTCTCCCTTGTCTTTGTCGGTTCCACATTATCAACATATGCTACACGTCGCTATGCGACTGCCTGTGAGTACTCTAGTCTGAGTTCAGGGGCACAACGGAACATAAATGTTCCTTAAGCAGATCGGTGAGCCACACACTATCATCATATTCCCGATCGCAACCGACAAAAGCAACGAGCCCGTGGCTCAATGGTAGAGCGTTCGACTCAAATAACAAAGGTCGCGGGTTGAATCAGGTGTTCCACACTTGGGATTGGGTATGACTGGCTGATGACGGCTAATAAGCCAGAAATGGCCATTCCGGTCTCCCTTGTCTTTGTCGGTTCCACATTATCAACATATGCTACACGTCGCTATGCGACTGCCTGTGAGTACTCTAGTCTGAGTTCAGGGGCACAACGGAACATAAATGTTCCTTAAGCAGATCGGTGAGCCACACACTATCATCATATTCCCGATCGCAATCGACAAAATAACCAGTCCGTGGCTCAATGGTGAAACGTTCGACTCAAATACCAAAGGTCGCGGGTTCGAATCCCAGGTGTTTCCACGCTTGGGATTGGGTATGACTGGCTGATGACGGCTAATAAGCCAGAAATGGCCATTCCGGTCTCCCTTGTCTTTGTCGGTTCCACATTCCATCATTGGCTACACGTCGCTATGCGACTGTCTGTGAGTACTCTAGTCTGAGTTCAAGGGCACAACGGAACATAAATGTTCCTTAAAGCGAGATCGGTGAGCCACACACTATCATCATATTTCCCGATCGCAACCGACAAAGCAACGAGCCCGTGGCTCAATGGTAGAGCATTCGACTCAAATACCAAAGGTCGAGGTTCGAATCCCAGGTGTTCCACACTTGGGATTGGGTATGACTGGCTGATGACGGCTAATAAGCCAGAAATGGCCATTCCGGTCTCCCTTGTCTTTGTCGGTTTGCACATTATCAACATATGCTACACGTCGCTATGCGACTGCCTGTGAGTACTCTAGTCTGAGTTCCAGGGGCGCAACGGAACATAAATGTTCCTTAAGCAGATCGGTGAGCCACACATATCATCATATTCCCGATCGCAACCGACAAAAGCAACGAGCCCGTGGCTCAATGGTAGAACGTTCGACTCAAATACCAAAGGTCGCGGGTTCGAATTCCCAGGTGTTCACACTTGGGTTGGGTATGACTGGCTGATGACGGCTAATAAGCCAGAAATGGCCATTCCGGTCTCCCTTGTCTTTGTCGGTTCCACATTATCAACATATGCTACACGTCGCTATGCGACTGCCTGTGAGTACTCTAGTCTGAGTTCCAGGGCACAACGGAACATAAATGTTCCTTAAGCAGATCGGTGAGCCACACACTATCATCATATTCCCGATCGCAACCGACAAAAGCAACGAGCCCGTGGCTCAATGGTAGAAACGTTCGACTCAAATACCAAAGGTCGCGGGTTCGAATCCCAGGTGTTCCACACTTGGGATTGGGTATGACTGGCTGATGACGGCTAATAAGCCAGAAATGGCCATTCCGGTCTCCCTTGTCTTTGTCGGTTCCACATTATCAACATATGCTACACGTCGCTATGCGACTGCCTGTGAGTACTCTAGTCTGAGTTCCAGGGCACAACGGAACATAAATGTTCCTTAAGCAGATCGGTGAGCCACACACTATCATCATATTCCCGATCACAACCGACAAAAACAACGAGCCCGTGGCTCAATGGTAGAGCGTTTGACTCAAATACAAAAGGTCGCGGGTTCGAATCCCAGGTGTTCCACACTTGGGATTGGGTATGACTGGCTGATGACGGCTAATAAGCCAGAAATGGCCATTCCGGTCTCCCTTGTCTTTGTCGGTTCCACATTATCAACATATGCTACACGTCGCTATGCGACTGCCTGTGAGTACTCTAGTCTGAGTTCCAGGGCACAACGGAACATAAATGTTCCTTAAGCAGATCGGTGAGCCACACACTATCATCATATTCCCGATCGCAACCGACAAAAGCAACGAGGCCCGTGGCTCAATGGTAGAGCGTTCGACTCAAATACCAAAGGTCGCGGGTTCGAATCCCAGGTGTTCCACACTTGGGATTGGGTATGACTGGCTGATGACGGCTAATAAGCCAGAAATGGCCATTCCGGTCTCCCTTGTCTTTGTCGGTTCCACATTATCAACATATGCTACACGTCGCTATGCGACTGCCTGTGAAAGGCTCTAGTCTGAGTTCAGGGCTGCAACGGAACATAAATGTTCCTTAAGCAGATCGGTGAGCCACACACTATCATCATATTCCCGATCGCAACCGACAAAGCAACGAGCCCGTGGCTCAATGGTAGAGCGTTCGACTCAAATACCAAAGGTCGAGGGGTTCGAATCCCAGATTGTTTTACACTTGGGGATTGGGTATGACTGACTGATGACGGCTAATAAGCCAGAAATGGCCGTTCCGGTCTCCCTTTGTCTTTGTCGGTTCCACATTATCAGCATATGCTACGTCGCTATGCGACTGCCTAGTGAGTACTCTAGTCTAGAGTTCAGGGCACAGCGGAACATAAATGTTCCTTAAAGCAGATCGGTGAGCCACACACTATCATCATATTCCCGATCGCAACCGACAAACCAACGAGCCCGTGGCTCAATGGTAGAGCGTTCGACTCAAATACCAAAGGTCGTGGGTTTCGAGATCCCAGGTGATGCCACACTTGGGATTGGGTATGACTGGCTGATGACGGCTTATAAGCCAGAAATGGCCATTCGAGTCTCCATTGTCTTTGTCGGTTCCACATTATCAACATATGCTACACGTCGCTATGCGACTGCCTGTGAGTACTCTAGTCTGAGTTCCAGGGCACAACGGAACATAAATGTTCCTTAAGCGAGATCGGTGAGCCACACACTATCATCATATTCCCGATCACAACCGACAAAAGCAACGAGCCCGTGGCTCAATGGTAGAAACGTTCGACTCAAATACCAAAGGTCGCGGGTTCGAATCCAGGTGATGCCACACTTGAGATTGGGTATGACTGGCTGATGACGGCTAATAAGCCAGAAATGGCCATTCCGGTCTCCCTTGTCTTTGTCGGTTCACATTATCAACATATGCTACACGTCGCTATGCGACTGCCTGT
>WEDG01004716.1:0-14207 GCA_017591395.1 Schistocephalus solidus | reverse complement strand
TCCCGCTCAAGACGCACTTGCCCGTGATCTGGGAAGTTTGTGTAAGAATGTGGGGATTCCTACAATGAGCCTGGAAAGTGTGGTCTTCCAGGCTGTAATGGGAAATGGTTTTGTTTGATCACGCAACGGCATGGGAGGCCAAGGATGAATTTTCAGCCTGTTCTCAGTTTGGATGAAGAAACCTTGAACCCTTTGAGCCTCTGGAAACACATTGCACAAGGATGATGCATGGTTATTCTCCTGTCAGCTGGGTAGGCACTGAAACAATCATAAAACACCAAAATAGGAGGGCGTCTGATAAAAACTGGATGGAAATAAGTTTCAGGAAAATGTGTTAGTTTCGATGTCATGGTGGCACTTTTGGCTGTACATGGTTAAACTCCAATTAAAAGTGCTCAACGGATGGGGATACATGATGTCCTCTAGGCAGAGCATTCCGCGCCTTAATCACCTGTTGGAGAAGGAAGAACTCCTTCTGCGGACGGTCTTTGCGCCAGTCAAGCGTAGTTTCGATAGGGTGTCCTCTCAAAGTAGTGGTAGTAGGCCAGCGCAAAGAAGTCGCCGGATGCAAGGCAACAATCCTGACCTGCAGCTTTCGAAAGGTTTGTATTAGATCGCCGCGTAGCCGCTCATAGTCCAGAGTGAAACAGATCGAGATTGGACATTTGTGCTGAAAGACAGGTAGCTTTGACCCTCAAACAAGCTTGGTTGCACGTCTGGACCTCTCAAGGGTTCTGTGGTCTTTCGACGCCACGGTCTGCTGTGGGCTTGTATGGCAGAAATTCCACTTTTGGTCGCACGGAACATCCCCGAAGACCTTAATAAAGCACCCCTTTATCGTACTTTTCAAACGCCCGCTTAATTAGATACAAGCTTGATTTTGTGGATTTTGCTACTTTTGAGCAATGGATCGATGGCTTCAAATGGGGACGTGATCCATACTCCTAGATCTTTCAGATCCTCTACCTCTGGTAGCGGTGTGTAGTCCAGATAGAACATTTTATGGTGCCATGAGCTGGTTCTGCCGATTCGCAGAATATTGCACTTGGTAGCATTGAATGGGAGGAGCCAGTTGTTTGACCATTCCTCGAGTCGATGCAATTTCGCCTGTAGATTTGCTTCATCAGCTTCGTTTCGGATGACCTTACAAATATTTATGTCGTCAGCAAACATGGCGGTGTCACAGTCCAACCCAGTTACGGAGTCATAAATGCATATAAGGAAGAGGATAGGGCCAAGGACGGAGCCCTGAGGAATTTTCACTCCTCAACCGCCACCTCCGCCGATTGTTATCGCTTCAAGACGGACCATCTCGAGATCACTCAATCAATAAAGCTCGATCCAATTCAAAAGCTTGCACCTTTTCCCCATGGCTGGTTGAGTATAGAAGATGCTGGTGAGGCACGATCAGTGCCTTCTTGAAGTCTATGTAGACTGTGTGCACCACATTTATCACCTAGTCCATCGTCTAGATAGGGCAAATGGATAACAGGACCTTCCTGTGTGGAATCTCGTGTTAGGTCAGAGAAGAGGATATGTCGCTCAGAAAACCGCACCAGTCCACATCTGATTCCACAATCCTGCAACACATGGAGTGCGTCTGTCCCATTCCCACTGTCTCTTCTCATCCTGCTTGGCCCACCTCCAGTCCCACGCAATCCGCCATCGGCCTCCCACACGCCCAGCTTCTCCTCCTGCACCATGATCAGCCTCCCAAACCCGATCTAGCGGGTCTATGCTCTTCCGTCCCTGCCCACGCCTGTTTCTCTGGCCTCTTGCCCTCTGCCCATTCCACGCCGGTCTCTCCCTGTTCCGCTTCCCCACTGTCCCTCCTCCCACGCCCACCCCAGCAGCCCCAGTAGTGTTGCTAATCCCCATGCAATACGGCCTTCGATTCCAACCAATCCTCGAAAATACACCCGGTGAATGTTTCATTCCAATCTAAATGGCGCACATAAATTTTCATTCGGGTACAATCTCCAGGCCATATGTTGCGTTTGACTGTGATGCTTCGATCGGGGACAGAGGAAAGTGAATATTCCCACTGTAGGACTACGTGGTCACTTTTGCCCAGTTCATAACATCAACGCTATCAGGCGCTTTTGGCAGTGCAAGTTCCAAACAATTGGCGTGTTGCCCCTCGCGTAGATATAATGAGAAGAAAAGGCGATCTCAGGGACTATAGGTGCACTGTCCTGACGTTTCAAAAGCATACAAGCTTCCATCGTCAGAGGTGAGTATCGTACCGCGTCTCACAGTATTCATAGGGGTGACAGCCATTTTGTAACACTGTTGATTGCACGGCTGTACCTTAACAGTGTAAACTGTAGGGAGGACGGGGTGGGGGAGTCCTTAATTGGCATTGGCGTTCAGCGTCCGCAACACACAGGAAGCATCGCTGTAGTCACTGGGGGCGAAGGGGTGGGATGGGGAGGAGGGGCATGCCTCTCATCGAGGGGCGGCGTTTGACAGTTTGCAGCCCTCGCCCGCGTCCGCATTGAACTTAATTGGCACCCTGAGTTGCTAGTCCTCTTTGTGTCCTTCTGACTGCATATCTCCTCGTCTGTCGGGGTAGTGGTTGATGCGGCAGTATTGAGGACTGCGCCTTCATCGGCCCCAGATTGTGGCGTGGGTACATGCATGTCCGTCCTAGGTTCTCCCGTGGTTGGATTCACATTTGATCATATTTCGTTTTTGCTCTTACGTTAGATGAGCTGCGCACGGAGGTCTTGGTAGGCTGCCGGAAAGGTTACACAACGGTTGATTGACGTAGTCTCCGTGTGCCAGGCTTCGATTTTTTTCCCTGGTTACGCGGTCATTTCCTGAACCCAGGATTACGGCATTCTGGAAGGTGAACGTGTGCCCAGAGTTTGCAGTGTTCCGCCATCAGTGACAATAGGTCCATTCTCCTCACTTCCCGCACGTGTTCGGTAACACGAGTCTGCCACCGCTTCACTGTCTCTCCGACGTAGTTAACTTCACAGGAGTCACATTGGATCCGGTAGATGACGTTTGACGTCTCACCTCGTGGAAGGGGGCTTTCGGTCTCATGACTAGATTCCGAATGGTTGAATCCGGTCGATTGGCGATTCCGATCCCAGCGGTCTGAGGAGGCGGAAAATGGAGAAGAAAAGGTGATCTCAGGGATCAAGTTATGGAAAAATTGGGACTTTCGATCTAATCTTTGACTTCGCTGAAAATAAGGTATACAATATCTGCTGATGATGAAATCACTTATTTTTTTCTATTGAAGCGTTTGCCAATACGTTTGTTTACTTTCCGGTCAAGTTTGAAGATTACAAATGCACAACCGAGTGGCCGAATAGATACTAGGATTTTGCGAAAAAAAAATAATCTTCCGCCCCTTCCGTGTTAAGCTTCCGTATCTGTTCATAGTCAACTGCAGATAGAAATTGTCTGCTTTTCGAATTTTATCGAATGCCACGGAAACTCATAATTTACAAATTCGGATTTATGAAAACTAAAAGAATTCCTTATTTTTCGCAAAAATGTAGTTTATCTTAGCTACCTTAGCGGACAGAAAATGCAAGTTTTCAGTCGGAAATAACTCTCCGTTCGGGTCCTTCGCCTTGTGAAACACGCAGAAACACATGGCCTTAGCCTGCAACACTTAACAGCAAAGTAAACCATTGGGACATAATGACGAGTCAGCTTTTACCTAAGAATTTGCCGTTTTTACCTACTAAAAGCACCTTTAAAACTTATTTCGCTTCAGAAAAAACTTTGAACACATCATATGAGTGATAGTGGGGTGCTAAATGATCGTGTTACGGAACACACCCGCCAGCAGCCGCACAGCGGCTAGTAGTAGAGTAGGCAGATGAATATTGCCGGCAGTCTCCCTTGCCTTTGCCGACAATATTCCTCTGCAGGTGGGGCTCGAAGGTGAGCCCAAAGGTATAATGGGACGAGAGTGTTCCGTAACGCGATCGGTGATCGCTCCATTACTACTTACTATACCCGATCGCAACCAGGAGGACAACTAACTCGTTGTTCAATGGTCAGGTCGTTGAACCTCTAACCAAAAGGTAACGGGTTCGATCCTCAGTGGATGCGCCACCTGGATGATGTCTAATAATCCAGAAATTGTAATTCCAGCCTCCCTTGTCTTTGTTGGTAATGCTATTCGCCTATAATTCTCTCAGAAGCACAAGATGAATTGTCTCTAGGTACTAATAGTCTATGTTCCCCTCATTCCCTCTCCCCTCCCATTGGTGGAACAGGGGAGTAGGAATGCCGCATAATACAAATGACTTTAGGCTACACTTCCAGGAAATTAAGGTTAGGGTCATAGTTAAGGTAAGGATTGGCGTTAAAATAAGGTTTATTGATTTTTGGCGTTGACTACGTTGTTGTGCAACCAACTTCCCCTGACTTCGTTAAGTCAAAAAAAGATGGCAGGTGATGGAACATTTTTAAACGGGCTGAAGCTTATGCACTCAGCATCTTAGCTTTAGGCGGCTTTACTGGCTCCCTGATGGCAGAATATTTCAGTCCTACCGGTTCCTCAGTGCCCACCGCATCTCAGCTCCTCCACTGAGAGGCGCGCCCTCACCCTCGCGACAAATTAATTTCCGGACAGATCTGAAGTAGTCATTTCGGTTTGTCAGACTAATTTCAAAATGTCAGCTTATTGTTAACTGTAACAGAGCGGCAACAAAACGAAATATTTTCAGTACTGCTGTTGATTTGTCCGCGAAGTGTCCTACTCCTCTGCCGTGAAGTATCCTCTCCGTTACGGACCCACACACTCGTACCTCTGCCCATCGAGGTCAAGGTCGCACTACGGTCCCGTGGCTCACAGGGCGGAAGGTTGGGTTTTAGGGATTGTTACATATTCAAGCCCCGGCACATATCGAACCTCTCGCTTCCCCCTCGCCCCCCATCACTTCCGTTGATTTAGGCATGACTAACACAACGCTTTATGACCGATAATTTTCGGCTGTTTGTGCAGGCCTCCACTGCCTACGCCGGAGTTACCTGCATAAGAGGGGGGCGGGGTGGCGGAGTCCGAAACGGGGCCGCTGTTATGCGCGGCCCGTTCCGCCAGGTGCGAGGTGCGCGCCAATGAGAGGTTCGCAGGCGAACGCGAGCACATCACCAAGGTCGACCTGGGCACGGCCCTATCCCCGCGGCCTGTCTACCCGCCCCGCCCCACCCCACTTCCCTCCTAGCGTTGGCGGTGGAGGTCCTTCTAACTGTTGTCGACGCGCCGGATGGCTAACTCTCAACGGCCGACGAGGCGGAAACAAAAGTTTTAATTTTGCTCCACCTCCCCTTGCCCCCGCCGCGCAGTTGTACGTGCTCTTCACTCGCCCATAGCAGGTGGTTGGAGTAAGCGCGTGACTGTCGCCAGGTCCCTCACACGAGCCAGTCTGTTGCCTCAGCTCGATGCCGTTACCTGGCCGTGCTCTCTTCTGGCTTATCGGAGCGTGAAAAGAAAATCGCCCTAAGTGGGGTACCATGTTGGTTGTTGGGGTAGCCCATACGAGAAGGGAGGGCAGAAGTATCCTTCGGGTTTGCTGTCGATACCATGACAACTGTCCTCGCGAAGACAGTCTCCCGTTATCGTCCTCAAATTCCCTCTCTCTCTCTCACACACACACACACACACACACACACACACACACACACACACATTGGGTTGATCACGCGGTTACACTCAGACAGTTCGACCGTCGATTTCGACGAGGTCCACCGTATGCTCAACACCAGGTGGTGCAGGGACGGTGACTTGCGCGTGAATTAGTTTTAAAGTGATAGTAGCCTTGCGCTGCAGCTACCGCACTCTCTTCTCCTCCCCCACCTGAGCCCGGTCTCATGACACAGTCAAGAAGACCGGAGATGGGAGAGGGCACATGTGGTTGGCGCGGCCGGAGCCGCCCCTGGGCGTGCCACCACACCTGGCTCGGATCCCACAGAGTGGGGGTGCCATAAAGACCACATTAAGAAGGAGCCATTGCAGCCTGACTCTCAGTCCGCCAGTCAGCCACTCCACACAAAACACACATTGGGCTGACCACGCGGTCCGAGTTATCCCGTCAGTTGGCAACCTTCCAAGCCACGGCTTTTAGCGCACCGTGATAGTTTCCAAGCGCTTCAGATTGTTTATAGTGAGGAATATGCGCTGAGCTGTCGACTCATTCTCTCTTCACCCCCACAGTCAGACTACTGTCCGAGCCGGTCAGTTGCCTGATGTGGGAGTGGGCGCATTGGCTGACGGATCGGCGTACCTGTCTTCGCGCGCCACAGCACGACCTGGCCCCCATAACGCACACACCAGGATTCACAAACTCAGGGGATATGGAGCAGCCATCGCCGTCTGACTCCCCAGTCCACTGGTCAGCCACTCGACACACACAGCACATACACTGAGCCGACGGCGTGGTCTGGTGGAAGCGTCAGATTGGCAGACTTCTCAGCCACGGTTTCTAGGAAACCGTGATATACTCCTGGTAAATGGTGATTGTGAGGGTGTTGTCGATGTATTGCGTAGGTAGTGTGCGCTGATGTAGCTTAGCCTCGGGTGGTTTACCGGAGGTTGTCAGGAGGCGCATGTGTCCTAATAGGCCCATGCGGTGTGTAAATGTGCGGGAGCAGTGAGGGCAGTGAAGGCGGGCGCGTCGACTGTATGTCGGAGCCCCAGGCACTGGTTCACCAGCCTCCGTGCGATGGATTCGCAGGTGACCGACCAGGCCGATGCGTGAGTTGAAGGTGCGGGCGCAGTGTGGGCAGGAGAAATCGGTAGAGGCTGGGGGATGTCATTCATGGTAGTGGGGTGTCAGGGGCGCTAAGAATGGCAGGAGCGGAGGGTGTGCATGGTGTATCGGTGTTGTCGGCATTGTGGTGTATTCCGCTGTCATGGATGCGCATGTGACCGAATAGGCCCATGCGATGAGTGAATGCGCGAGGACAGTGAGGGCAGTGGAGGCGACGATCTCTGCTGTGTGATGGTGTTCCAGGCACTGGCTCACCGGTCTCTGTACGATGTATTCGCAAGTGACCGACCAGGCCGATGCGTGAGGTGAATGTGCGGTCGCATTGAGTACAGCTTAGGAGAGATTCCCCATCGCTGATGGTGATGGTGGTGGAGGTAATGAAGGCGAAGACGGTG
Organism: Schistocephalus solidus; assembly: GCA_017591395.1. Lineage (NCBI taxonomy): Eukaryota > Metazoa > Platyhelminthes > Cestoda > Diphyllobothriidea > Diphyllobothriidae > Schistocephalus > Schistocephalus solidus. The sequence continues at coordinate 7,072 of WEDG01004716.1, read as the reverse complement.
GTGGTTGCGGTGGTGGGGGTACAGGCGATGAGTAGATGGATGTGGTCTCTATGATGGTGGGAGTAATGGAATTGATTCCAGGAGTGAGGGTGGGAGAGTCAGAAGGAGGGTTGGCCGAATTCTGACATAGAAATTGGAATTGTCGGATTGTTGGTGCATTGCGTCCGAAGATGTCCAACCAGGCCGATTCGCGCGCGGAAGATGCGTTGACAGCGCGGGCATGTTGGCAGGGCCTGGGCATCGGTGGTGTTGGTCCGGGCGCTGGTGACTTTCGTGCTGCTCTTTTGGCCTTGGCGGCGGCCACCTAGTTGGCCTCGTAGATTGCTGAACCAGTCTTCACGGATCTTCTCAATGCCAGTCTATCCTGGGCGAGGTCCTCCCAGCGTCGCCGGGTTGATTTGCAGTTGCTTCAGCGATTTCTTCAAAGTGTCCTTTGTAGCGTCGTTTTTGACCTCCCCTGCCGGCGAGAACCCGTAGCGACATCTCCGTAGAAAAGTCGTTTGGGTAGTCGCTCGTCGTCCATTCTTACCAGGTGGCCGCTCCATCGCAGTTGCACTTGCCCTCAGCATGGCATGGATGCTGAGGATTCCGGTCCGCTCCAGGACTTCCGTGTCCGGGATCCTGTCTTGCCATCTCAGCTTCAGTATTCTGCGGAGGCAGCTGAGATGAAAGTGATTCAGCTTCCTGGCTTGGTTCGAGTAGACGGTCCAGGTTTCCGCTCCGTAAAGGAGTGTCGTCAAGACGACGGCCTTGTACATCTTCAGTTTGGTGTTCAGGTGAATACCGTGGCGATTCCACACGGAGGTTCGCAGCCGGTCGAAGGCCTGACTAGCTTTGGAGATCCGTTGGGCAACCTCGTCATCGATTCTCGTGTTGCGCGACATCGTGCTTCCTAGATAAGCGAAGGTTTCCACGTTTTTGAGTTGAGCACCGTTGACATTGATTCGAGGAGCATTGTATTCCGCGCTGGGTGGCGGCTGGTGCATGACAACCGTTTTGGCTGTACTGATTGTTAATCCAAAATCGGCGCAGCCTTCGGCGAAGAGTGTCCATGCTCCTTTGCATGTCCTCCTCCGTCACGGTGTTAAGGGCGCAGTCGTCCGCGAAGAGCAAGTCATGGACTGTAGTCGTAGACACGCGCGTTGGAGCCTGCATACGCCGACTGTTGAGAAGGTGCCCGTCAGTTCTGTAGGCGATGCGGATACCAGGCTGCTCATCACGGTAGGCGTCCATCAGCATAGCCGAGAACATGAGACTGAAGAGGGTGGGGGCCAGTACGCAGCCCTGCTTCACTCCGTTGGTCACTGCGAATGCTTCGGATACCGTCCCGTTGTCAGTGACGCGCGCCGACATCCCGTCATGAAGCTGACGCACCATGTGCGTGAACCGCTCAGGACAGCCGAATTTCTGCATGACTTTCCACAGTCCGTCACGATTCACCGTGTCAAAGGCTTTCGTTAGATCCACGAAGGTAGTGTATAGGTGAGTTCGCATCTCCTGACACTTCTCTTGTAGCTGGCGGGCGGCAAAAGATCATATCGGTTGTTCCGCGGTGTCGGCGGAAGCCACATTGGCTTTCCGGGAGCAGGCCCTGCTCTAGGTGACCGTTAAGACGATTGAGAAGGATACGGGCGAAGATCTTCCCGGCGATGTTGAGCAACGAGATGCCTCTGTGATTATCACAGAGTTGCCGGTTCCCCTTCCGTTTGTAGAGATGGACGATGGTCGCGTCTTTGAAATCCTGAGGAACTTGTCCTTGGCGCCACATCTCCTGGAAGAGTGTTGTGAGTTCTGACATCAGCCGGGGCCCACCGTGCTTGTAGACTTCCGGTGGGATTGCGTCGGATCCCGGTGCTTACCGCTGGAAATCTGCTGCACGGCCCGGATGGTTTCTGGTAGGGAAGGCGGCAGATCCAGGTCATTGTTCGTGTCCACTTGAGGGAGCCGGTCAATGGCAGCATCGGAGATGGCTGATGAGCAATTAAGGACACTTCTGAAGTGCTCGGCCCAGCGCTTCAGAATTCTGCGATTTCTCTGTCAGCAGTGTTGTGCCGTCAGAGCTGAGCAGCGGTGCGGACCCCTTGATACACGGGCCGTAGATGGCCTTGATGGCTTTGAAAAAGTTTTTCATTTCATTGCGGTCCGCATACCCCTGGATTTCCTCAGCCTTTCGGATCATCCAGGCATCCTGCATCTCCCGCAGCCGTTGTTGTACAAGGCGCCGGCATCTGAAAAAGGCTGCTTTGGTGGCGTCAGTCCGAAGGTCCATGTAGGCTTTGTGTAGTCTATTCTTTTCCGCGAGTAAGTTGCTGATGTCGGCGTCATTGTCGTCAAACCAGTCCTGGTGTCGACGGTGTGCGCGTCCGAGTACATCGAGGGCGGTGGACTGGATGACATTTCGCAGTTGACACCATCGTGTCTCCACGGTAGCGTTATCATCTGGAGCATGCAGGTCCTCCAGTTTCTCGGTTATTTGGTTGCTGAAATCAAAACAGTGAGCAGGCAAATTTAATAAAAGAGTATTTAACTTACATGGCGGCCTCTTACCTTGGGGCCTTCGTCGGGGTTGCAGTCGGAGCCTCATCTGGGAGATGACGAGGCGGTGATCTGTCCAACCATCGGCATCGCGGATCGCCTTGGTTACCAGCATCGTCCTGTCGATCTCGCCTCCGGACGAGAACATAGTCCAGCAGATGCCAGCGCCGCGACCGAGGGTGCATCCACGTGGCCTTCTCCCGCGTCGGAAGGCGGAAGAAGGTGTTGGACAGCAGGAGACGGTGTTCCGCACACGTGCGCAGAAGAAGGAGGCCGTTATCGTTGCAGCTACCGAGACCGTGGGGACCCAGCACTCCCTGCCAGGCAGCGTGGTCCGTCCCGACGCGGGCATTGAAGTCACCAAGGACAATTAACTTGTCCTCTTTCGGCACAGTCGCCAGCAAGGCGTGCAGGTCCTCGTAGAATTTGGTCCTTCGCCGCATCAGAGCTCGTCATTGGGGGAGCGTAGGCGCTGATGATGGTGGCGAACTGGTCTCCCCGAAGAGGCAGGCGGAGGCTCATCAGGCGATCATTGATACCCTGCGGCAGACAGGGCAGACGTCCCACGATGTCGTTACGGATGGCAAAGGCAACACCAGCGTCGCGTCGCTCTGCCTTTGGCCGGCCGCTCCAGAAAAAGGTGTAGCCGGCCCCCACCTCCTCCAGCTGACCCTGCTCAGAGAATCGGGTCTCGCTGAGAGCAGCAATGTCCACCTTGTAGCGCGCCAGTTCCCGAGCGACTAGCGCCGTCCTTCGGTTCCGGCCGGCTGCTCCTAGGATTGTCTAAAAGGGAACGAATATTCCAGGCTGCTAGTGTGAGTGGACTCACCCGAGCAGCCTGGAGAGTATGGCGAGGGGGATGGGGACGGGGGGTATTGTTGTTTGTTTGAGTTTTACGACCGCGTAGTTTGCGATCTGCGAGCCGCGGCCGGCTGCAGAAGACGTGAGAACCAGCATTTTTTTAGGGCACATTTTCTAGCCCCTTCCTCCGCGAGGAGGCAAGCAGTGCTATCCCTAAATAGGGCTGCTCGGACATCCCAGACGGCTGCCGAACTCCACTATGGGTCACGGTTTTGGTTTAGTGGAAGAACGACCCGAGTTAGTCTGGGCCGCCTACGGGGTTGCTGTCGCCCCCACCGTAGGACTTTTTGAGAGGGGGAGGTGGGAAGTTCGGGAGTCAGACATACCGGGTGTGGAGGCACACACAACACCGGAGACCCTCACCTGGTTTAGCCCGCCGGTCGTGACGGTTGCCCGGGGTGTGGCCGCTGGGAAGAACCCAACTTCGAGGAGCCACAGGTGAGAGTTGGGTACCAGTTAGAGGCGGCCACAGGAGCATTCACCACCTGTACGAGACAAATGGAGCGACCAAATGCAAGCTGTGTGGTGCTGCCCCTAACTAGTACCCCTACACCCCGGCAGTTCGACCGTCGATTTCGACGAGGTCCACCGTATGCTCCACACCAGGTGGTGCAGGGACGGTGACTTGCGCGTGAATTAGTTTTAAGTGATAGAAGCCTTGCGCTGCAGCTACCGCACTCTCTCCTCCTCCCCCACCTGAGCCCGGTGTCAAGACAGAGTCAAGAAGACCGGAGATGGGAGAGGGCGCAGGTGGCTGGCGCGGCCGGAGCCGCCCCTGGGCGTGCCACCACACCTGGCTCGGATCCCACGGAGTGGGAGTGCCATAAAGGCCACATTAAGAAGGAGCCATTGCAACCTGACTCTCAGTCCGCCAGTCAGCCACTCCACACAAAACACACATTGGGCTGACCACGCGGTCCGAGTTATCCCGTCAGTTGGCAACCTTCCAAGCCACGGCTTTGTAGCGCACCATGATAGTTTCAAGCGCGTCAGATTGTTTATAGTGAGGAAAAATACGCTGAGCTCTCGACCTCACTCTCTCCCCACTCCCCACAATCAGACCACTGTCCGAGCCGGTCAGTTGTCTGATGCGGAAGCGGCGCAGCTGCTGGTGATTCGTCTACGTGTACTACGTACACGACCCGGCCCCCAAACACAAAGCACCAGGATTTCACACAACAGGGGGTTTAACGGTTTACATCTCACATGTGTGAGATAGCCAGAGGTCACGTTAAGAAGGAGCCATCGCAGCCTGACTCTCAGACCACCAGTCAGCCACTCCACACAACACACATTTGACTAACTGCGCGGTCTGAGTGTAATTGTCAGTTGGCAACCTTCCAACCGCGGCGGTTAACGTTACCGCACACTCTTCTCCTCCCCCATCTGAGCCCGGTCTCATGACACAGGCAAGAAGACCGGAGATGAGAGAGGGCGCAGGTGGCTGGCGCGGTCGGAGCCGCCCCTGGTCGTACCACCACACCTGGCTCGTATCCCACAGAGTGGGAGTGCCATAGAGACCACATTAAGAAGGAGCCATTGCAGTCTGACTCTCAGTCCGCCAGTCAGCCACTCCACACAAAACACACATTGGGCTGACCACGCGGTTCGAGTTATCCCGTCAGTTGGCAACCTTCCAAGCCACGGCTTTTAGCGCACCGTGATAGTTTCAAGCGCGTCAGATGGTTTATAGTGAGGAACATGCGCTGAGCTGTCGACCTCACTCTCTCCCCCACCCCCACCATCAGACACTGTCCGAGCCGGTCAGTTGCCTGATGTGGGAGTGTTTTTTACTTAACCACTTACCACTTTACAGGGAAAATAACGACGACCTTCGCAATGCCCTTCCTCAAATTCAAAAATAAGAAAAATATGGGAGTTCAGGAGTGTCATTTACCTTTTAGTCTCTTAATCATCATAAAAAGTAGGCACACACCATTTTATCGGCTCTACAGATTTAACGCGATCCATGTACGTTAGAGATTGACGAACGGGAAACTATTTACCGGACAGGAAGCTGGTGAGGGGAGTATAACAGCAAAGGATTGCCAGAGACCTGATAGGGGTGTCTGTTGTTTCGAGCTATCTATCTTTTTGGATAACTTCGGCATCCTATACAGGATCAATGTCAAAGTCAAGATCTTGACAGAGTTTGGTCCGACTGTCCTTCAGTGATCTCGGCTATTCAGGAGGCCAATGGATGGGTGTACGTCTAGTCACGCACGGAAATAAAATATCCGAAACTCACTGGCATAACCAGGTGGCAAGGTGTTATGGAATGTTAGTTTGGCGAAGTGCTCAAGAAAGATTTGATAGGACATGACTATGATCAAAGCAACATTGACGCTCTTACGATGGATATATCATGTTCATTCAGAACGACTGTTAATAAAAGGGCAATCATTAGAGGACGCAAACTCCCGAAGAAGTTAAGATATACTAAGTTACATTAAATACGGCGATCGATTAACCTGGAATAACAGCGAAAAGGAAACAGTATGGAAGCGTACAGTCAGGTATTCAACATGGGAAGTTTATATTCGGAATGGACATGGACAGGGAGAATTCAGTGAAAGCTTATAAGTAAAACTTAAGGTAATTTTTATCCAAATGTCTACTGCGGAATAAAACCTGCATTTGCTATGCCATTTAATCGCGATCAGGTGGGTTTTGAGGAGTGTGACAGCAGAATATACAACCAAGGTTACCTTGATAGGTTCGAAATCAGGTGAGCAATTCTCCTCGACTGGCGCTTCAAAGAGAACTGAGGGGTCGCATGATTTGCCAGGACACACACACACACACACACATATATATATATATATATATATATATATATATATATATATATATATATATTCCTCACCACATAATCATATATATATATAGGCAATGGAATGTATATATATGATAGTGTAGAGCTCAGCGATCTGCTTAAGGAACATGTATGTTCCGTTGTGCCCTGGAGCTCAGACTAGAGCCATCACAGGCGGTCGCATAGCGACGTGTAGCATATGATGAAATTGAACCGAAAAAGACAAGGGAGACCGGAATGGCCATTTCTGGCTTATTAGCCATCATCAGCCAGTCATACCCAATCCCAAGTGTTGCACACCTGGGATTCGAACCCGCGACCTTTAGTATTTGAGTCGAACGCTCTACCATTGAGCCACGGGCTCGTTGTTTTTGTCGGTTGTGATCGGGAATATGATGATAGTGTGGGGCTCACCGATCTGCTTAAGGAACATGTATGTTCCGTTGTGCCCTGGAGCTCAGACTAGAGTTCTCGCAGGCGGTCGCATAGTGACATGTAGCATATTATGAAATGGAAACGACAAAGACAAGGGAGACCGGAATGGCCATTTCTGGCTTATTAGCCGTCATCAGCCAGTCATACCAAATCCCAAGTGTGGCACACCTGGGGTTCGAACCCGCGACCTTTGGTATTTGAGTCGAACGCTCTACCATTGAGCCACGGGCTCGTTGTTTTGTCGGTTGTGATCGGGAATATGATGATAGTGGGTTCGCGTGTTCGAATCCCAGGTGTGCGACACTTGGGATTGGGTATGACTGGCTGATCACGGCTAATAAGCCCGAAATGGCCATTCCGGTCCCCCTTTGTCTTTGTCAGTTTTTATTTCTATATATATATATATATATATATATGATCGTTCGA